>JARGCV010000217.1:1465000-1495000 GCA_034064705.1 Bothrops alternatus
CATGCGTGAATCGGCCCATCGTGCACGCACCGCGCATGCGTGGGTCGGCCCGTCACGCGCGCATGCGCGGATCGGCCCGTCACGCGCGGGTCGGGGTCGCGCCGTGCATGGGCGGGGCAAGTGGGGTCTCAACCTGAAAAAGGTTGAGAACCACTGTATTATATGATTCGAACATGCATACAAATTATCTAGTATTCTTATTTCACTCTCTGTAACGATGATGCTGAATTCACGGGACAGGAGCATACATTTTTATTTTGATCCTAAGGAACCTGTCAGAATTGCCATTCAGACTGAACGAATGGAAATGGAAGGAAAGTGGAATGGGGGAAAAAAAATCTACATTACATCATACTGTAGAGCATCTCTCTCTCTCTGGTGTGAAATAATATTTCAATGGAAGCTTGCAGTTGTGTTCCAGTTGTTGTTTGGACTCACAGGACTGACTGTGTTTATTGTCTTTATTGAAGAATGAAATCATATGTCAATCTTTTAAGATAGCAGTCCCCAACCCCTGGTCTGTGGATCAGTACTGGGCTGCGCAAACAAGGCAAGCCCCTTTGCGGGATGCAGGCAGCACGTGAAACCACGCCCCCTCTGGTCCACGGAAAAACCTCTGTCCACGGAACCGTTCTCTGGTGCCCAAAAGATTGGGGGCTGCTGTTTTAAGAGACTATTGTTTATACTTGTTCAGTATTATCTTAGATTGTTTAAATCAGATGGCTGCCCTAAAAGTTTGTCACTGCCAATTGTGTGGTGGAAGTGATGCATTGTCAATTGCTAGATGAGCAGAAAGTTTGAATGTCCCAGGTAGGGGTATGAAAGGCAATAGAGCAGGGGTCCACAACCCCTGGTCCGTGGACCTCTACCGGGCTGCGGCACGCCAGCAACCGGTCTGCACAGACAAGCAAAGACCCATCCATGGGATGAAGGCAGCACACAAAACCCATGCTCCCTCCAGTCTGCGGAAAAACCTCTCTCCACAGAACTGGTCGCTGGTGCCCAAAAGGCTGGGGACTTCCACAATAGAGCAAGTACTTCACAAAAGTAAACTTAGAACTCAGGGATCTATCCAACTCCCATCTCACGTGTTTGCCTGGACTTTGAAGTCTGCTGAAATAGTTTGAAGAAGCCCAATACTGGTAGAAGACCAATACCCCAAAATATAAATGGTATAAAATGTGGGGCAGTTGTTAATGCCTGGAAGAACAAAGAACATAGAATAACAAGAGTTAGGAGGGACCTTGCAGGTCTTCTAGTCCAGGGGTTCTCAACCTTGGCAACTTTAAGACTTGTGGACTTCAATTCCCAGAATTCCTCAGCCAGCTTTGCTGGCTGAGGAATTCTGGGAATTGAAGTCCACAAGTCTTAAAGTTGCCAAGGTTGAGAACCCCTGGACTAGTCCAACGCCTGCTGGTTGGACTAGATAGAAAAATAAATAGAATAAGTGCCTGGTCAGCATTTATTTTTAATTCTATCTCCAAACATCAGTATTCCTTTTCTCTGAATATCCTAATTTCTTGAAAGGAAAATCTTCTGTGGCATCAATAAATTAACTTGAGGGCCGGGAGAACTGAGATGGAATGGGATGGAGGACATCTGCAGTCAGCATTGGGAGGGAAAGAGCCAGAAGGATTTCCAAGTGTTTGAGCACTTCCCTCTTACTCTTTTTTTTTTTTTTTTTACTCCGGACAGCCTGGGAGATCTAACTTGGGGAAGGGGCGGAGAATTCCGATTGACTGGACCTGAGCAGGAAGAGGTTTATGATGGGCCACAGACCCAAGCTCTTTGAATGTTCATAGTCGTTGTGTGATTTGTTTATTTAGATACCACCTTTTTATCCAGCTGCCCTCCCAAAACTCTCCACAACTTCTATGATGCAATAATAATAATAATTTAAACCTCCAAGGTACTTTAAAAATTAAATCATAAAACCATAAACCCATAATGATCCTCTTGGGCACAGTCACAAAAATGCAGTGAAGGCCACGAATAAAAATAGGAATAAAAGAAGATGCCAGTCACGAACTCATCTGGAACTCTCTCCAAAGGCGCTCAGTTTTTAAACATCTTTCTAAAAGTCTTCAGGGAGGGGCTGTCCCAAACTGGCTTCAGTTCCAAGATCACAAGGAGCTTCTCCCTAAATAATCTGGCAAATTGAGCCGATTCCGGTTGGAGAGGGTGGTTCTATCAGATGCCCAGATGCCAAGACCAAAAAAGGCATTTTGGGTCACATGGCAGAAGGGAAGACAAATAACGAAAATGCACGGGTATTCTCCTGCGGAAGTATCTATATTTCCTAGTTGTCTTCATTTGGAAAACATGAGTTTGGGAGTTGCAAATAGAGAACTTAAATCTTTGTAAGGACTAATAGTCTTTTTGCATTTCAACTCAAGGTAGATCTTTGTACTGAGCCTAGTTCTTTATTTTTTACATTTCTTCATAATGAGGCTTACTGCTACCTTTTTCAGGTAGGCTTAAATTGCCAGTAGCAGATGTTGTTCAGCTTTTTTGAAATAGAATCACTTCAGAAATTTAATATCTGCAATGGCAACTCACAGAAGATTGATTTCTAAAACCCGTTGATTATATCCACTATTGTAGATGTTTCATAGAGCCATGTCAGGTTATGTGTAAGTGAAAACTGACTGTTAGGGAGACACTTATGTCTGAAAGAACAAGTACTCTCTGGGTGTGTTTCTTTCACAAGAAAAAGTTTGCCTTAACTCTGAGGAAAACCCTGGATTTAAAAAAAATGTTGAACTCTGTACATTGTGGCAAACTTTTGAGTGGGAGTTGAAAATGCTATTTTTATTTATATGTGATTTTTGACAGACCAATTTAAGCTGCTTGTGTGGAAGTAAAATATGATTGCAAGGGATAGTTCTTACAAAAAGTATTCATTTCCCTCATGAGGGAGCACAATTCCTCCATCAGGTGTGGAAAGAGGAAATCCCACTTTAAAAAACAAAACACCTTCTTTACTCCAACCATTAAATTTCCAGATAAACACACTAAGGAGTTAGGAGGTAGCATATATGTCAGGCATTTGGACTTTCCCACATAATTCACTGCAAAACCTATCAATTTCATAGCGATGATGGATTTTTGTGTAACATAAAAGAACTTTTAAAAAGGAGTGGAGTTATTGTTTTGACTGGAACAGTTGGAAATAAACAGTGAGCTCTGCAGTTCTCTCAATCCTGATTATTTAAATATTTGTTGATTGCTCTTGAATTTAATTTAATAAAGAGACATTTCTTTTAAGGAATCTCTGTTTAGTTGGACTCCTTATGAAAATCTCATAGCCCTGAAGATTGCTCTGCTGGTTACATTGGAAAACTGTTTTTTGGGGTGAGGAAATGACAGAATAACAAGATTTGGAAGGGATCGTGGAGGTCTTCTAGTCCAACCCTCTGCTCAGGCAGGAAACCCTATGACTTTGCTGATCCTTTTTTTTCATCTACAACAGGGGTGTTAAACTGCCGGCCCGTAGGCCGGATGCGTCACGTGGAAGCCGCGCCCCATTGCCGGCAATGGCAAAGCTGTCCCGATACGTCGCGCAACATCACGTGACGTCGCGAGTTTGACATGTCTGATCTACAAACCCTTCCCCTTGCAGTGAACCTGTGAAGGAACTCCACATATTTATATTGATATACCAAAGACAAGGGGGATTGCGTTCACTCCTCTGTAAAGTCAGCAGCAAAGGGCAAACGTTAAAAGTCAGGTGTTTTTTTGTTTTGTTTTTACTTTCTTTGAATCTAGAAAGGACTCTAATTGAACCCCTGAGATTAGAAAGGGGAAAGCAATTCCTATTAAGGCAGTTTTCAAGTCCCATTTTTTGTCCAGTTTTTGAAGAAGTCAATAAAACATGGGAGGAAGCAACATTAACAACATGATTAGGATGATAATGTTATCCATTCAATCTTGTGTGACTCTTGGCGATCCTATGGGCCAGGTCTCTCCACATCAGGGGTCTTCAAACTTGGCAACTTTTAAGACTTGTGGACTTCAACTCCCAGAATTCCTTAGCCAGCCAGGGCTGGCTGAGGAATTCTGGGAGTTGATGTCCATAAGTCTTAAAAGTTGCCAAGTTTGAAGACCCCTGCTCCACATCTTACAAAATTGCACTTCTTTGAGTCGTTCTGTACTCTGGCTGGTGTCCGCTTTGATGGTGTCCAGCCATTGTGTCCTTTAATGGCCTGTTTTTCTCCTACCATTAACTTGCCCAAACAATATGTTTGCTTATTTATTTATTGGACTCGTGACACCATTACCCATCTTATGAAACCTTTCTGGGCATCTCAAGGTGGCCCCAAAGGCCACTCAAACAAGCCCCAATCCCAGTAAAATCAAAATTTGGTACTTCAATTGTTCTTCTCTGAGGCATCCAAAAAAAAAATCATCCTTGGGCTCCAATCTTATCCCTATCCTGATTCTTGGAGGAAAAACCAGCTCTTCTGAAAAGGAGAGGGATACCTTCAATCTCAGATGGGAGACTTCCAAAGGATTGTGTTGGCCACCAAAGAGGTACACAGTCTTGGGGTCTCCAGGTGGCAACATTTAAGCGAAAGGACCTGGAGGTTGTCCACCCTGTCAGACATGCTGCAATGGGCAGATATCCTCAAGGAAAGGCAGTCCCACAAATTACTTGCCTCACCCCCCTGCCCACTGACTCTTGTACCAGTAGTCCTTAACAATCGTTCGCTTAGTTACAACAGTTGCAACTTATGACTGTTTTTCACACTTATAACCATTGCAGCATTCCCCATAGTCATGTGATCAAAACTCAGGTGCTTTGGCAATTGACTCACATTTATGACCGTTGTATAAACAGAGGCATAGAATCAAGATCACGTGAAGTACTAGTACCGCTTTATAAAACCCTAGTGAGACCACACCTGGAATAGTGCAACCAATTCTGATCACCATACTACAAAAAAGACGTTGAGACTTTGGAAAAAGTTCAGAGAAGAGCAACTAAAATGATCAAAGGCCAGGAGACTAAAACATATGAAGAACGGCTGCAGGACTTGGGTTTGGCTAGTGTAAAGAAAAGAAGAAACGGGCAACATGATAGCAGTATTTCAGTATTTGAGGGGCTGCCACAAAGAAGAGGGGGTCAAATTATTCTCCAAAGCACCAGAGGGCAGGACAAGAAACAGTGGCTGGAAACTGACCAAAGAGAGAAGCAACCAGGAATTGAGGAGAAACTTTCTAACAGTGAGGACAATTAACCAGTGGAACAGCTTGCCTTCAGAAATCAAGGGCGCTCCATCACTGGAGGTTTTTAAGAAGAGACTGGACAGTCACTTGTCTGAAATGGTATAGGTTCTCCTGCTTGAGCAGGGGGCTGGACTAGAAGACCTCCAAGGTCCCTTCCAGCTCTATCCTGTTCTATTCTAAATGAACGTCAACAGTTTGCCCAACCATTCAGAATTTCAGGAGAAACTGCATTGTACAATGCAGTCCGTTGTACACTACACTGCATTTTTTTTTAAAGATCCCTGGCTCTCAATTTTTATTAGTGGTTTCCCTGCCGGCCTTGAAAGGCAAGTTTGGGAAATTCTGCAGAAAGCACTGCTTTTTGGAAAATACTGATTATAAGGGGATAAAAACATGCTTGCTAGAAACATGCTTACTGGGAATCAGTTTGTTCTAGTCACAGGGCAATTGGAAAAAAACAAACAGGTGGTCTGAAGCAACTTTTGCTGGACATGTTCAATCTTGCACTCCAGAATGATATTTAATCGGGGCCAGACATGAAGCTGACTCATCTGAAACCACAAGACTAAAGACATCACAGTTTTCACAATACAGAATTGTTCCTCTTATGAATGTGTCCCCTTATCTCATTATATCTTTGGTGAGGCTATGACCAATTATGGGCCAGTGTCAGTACAGTTTTACCTTCACATACTACAGGTAGTCCTTGACTTACAACAGTTTGGTCAGTGGCTGTTCAAAGTGATAATGGCACCGAAAAAAAGAAACCTATGACCATTTTTCATACTTAAGAACATTGCAATGTCCCCATGGTCACATGATCAAAATTCAGATGTCATGGTTCTGACAGACAGAGAGGAATAAAGCAGAACTCCGAGGCTTGCAAATTCCTCAAAGGACATGTTTAGTAGTTACAAAGAATCGGCACATCAAAAGTGAAACCAAGTCTGGATACACAAGTAACAATTTCCCAATACAAAGTTAAAAATTGCACCCCTAAAGCTATGCAAGCGACTACGTTCCCCAATACATCTTCTTGGCAGGCTTTTTATGCAACACCCAGGCTGCTTTCATGGGAACAGCCAATGACCTTGGTTCCCACGGGACAAAAGATTATTTAGACTCACAAAGCACCTGGCAATCCCCCTCCCTCCATTCTATGTGGCAACCGAAAAAGAGTAGGAAAAATGGCTGCAGCCATGCTCATTTGTAGAGTCGACATCAGATGCTAGACAACCGGTTCATATTTATGACCGTTGCAGTGTCCCAGGGGGTCACGTGATCACAGTTTGCTTCTGACAAGCAAAGTCAATGGGGGGGGGGAAAGCCACATTCACTTAACAACTGGGTTACTAACTTATCAGCTGCAGTGATTCACTTAACAACTGTAGCGAGAAAGGTCATAAAATGGGGCAAAACTCACTTAACAAGTGTCTCATTTAATAACAGAAATGTTGTGGTCGTAAGTCATAAGGACTACCTGTAAATTCTTACTATTCAAATCCAGCCACTGAAGTACTAATCCTGAGCCTACCTTAAGGTTTGCTCTCATTGATTTGTCTTCTTACTTGTTAATAGACGTCGCAATGTTTTAGAGCTCTGCTTCAATTTAAAAGCATAACTATTGTAATCCAATAAATATCAGCAGACACTTTGCTGTTTACACAGAGATGGGGCAAAGGTAAAAATCAGTTGTCTGCTGAATTTTTCACCCCCCAAAAAACACCCTGTATATATGCAGCTGTTAAATGACTCATTCGATCATTAAGCCAATCCGGCTTCCTGGATTGACTTTGCTTGTCGAAAACCAGCTGGAAAGGTCACATATCAGTGGTGGGATTTAGCTGGTTCATACAGGTTTGGTAGAACCGGTAGCTAAATTTTGTTAAGTTCGGAGAACCGGCTGAATGCACATGTGGAGGCCATTTCCAGAAGTCTGTTCTAGGCCTCGGAGACCTGGAAGAGGCCTCCCAGGCCTAGAACGGCCCACCAGAAGTGCATGGATGCCACTTCTGGAAGTCTGTTCTAGGCCTGGGGAGACTGGAGGAGACCTCCCAGGCCTAGAACGGCCCACCAGAAGTGCAGGCATGCCAATTCCAGAAGTCCATTCTAGGTCTGGGGAGCCTGGAGGAGACTTCACAGGCCTAGAACAGGCCACCAGAAGTTCATGGATGCCACTTCCGGAAGTCCGTTCTAAGCCTCGGAGGACCAGGCCTGCATCCACGCAGAGAGCCGGTTATTCAGGTATTTGAATCCCACCACTGTCACACATGGTGATCACATGACCCTGGGATGCTGCAACTGTCATAAATACATCCTAGTTGCCAACCACCCAAATTTTCGTTAAGTGTGAGGACCGGTTGTCAGTCACTTTTTCAGTGTGGTGTAACTTCAGACAGTCCCTAAAACGAATGGTTGAAAGTCGAGAAGTGCCTGTATATGTGCAGGAAAGACTTTGGCTTCAACATTGTTGTTCTTTCTCCTGCTTGTTTTGCAGCCTTTCTCCTGTTTCCGTGGACTTTTCACTGACCCAGCTCAAATTCCATTGACTGCTTGCCACCCAACAGCTGGCGAAGTTCATTTCTCCATGCCAGCCGACAATTTCACTGCAATTTAGCTAGTTTAACTCTTGGCAGAGATTCCTACAGTAACACTCCACTTCTTTGGGTCTGCAGGAAGCGTTCAATCCAGCCCCACCCCCGTCCCCCACCTTCCTCATTTTTCCTTCTGCTTCTAGCCAGGCAGGAAACTGAGTCACGCTGTTTTCCCCTCAGGCTGAAGAGAGAGATGTATAAGGGAAAGTTTCACTAGAGGAATTTTGGCTGGGCTTCTCAGGGATTACTATTCCCCTAAACATCCAGACAACAAAAGGGCCACTTGCATCTCTTGTGATCGAAAATTAATCATTCGTACGTATGTCAGGTTACGTCATTAAGGTTCCCTCTCTATTTCCCTTAATTATTATATCATATTCAGGTTGTTACATTTCTAGATAAAGCTCAATCAATCAATACATTTATCAATAAAATTTTGCTTATACATATCCAGGTCCTGTTTTTAAGTTTTACTTAATTCCAATTAACATGTTACAATTTAGCCTTTAATAACTTCAGGTAATTTCCCTCATTCATTACAAGATAATTATCGTATCTAGAGTACACACATTGTTCCAAAGACTACATTCTTACTTTATTTCACTAATATATTCTATTTCTCGTCCTGGTAGCTCCTCATTTACCAATAAAATATCTTTCATTGTCACAAACTCATTTCCATATTACAATTCAAAGCTTGCTTCCTAATTACCTGGATGTATATATATAAAATCACAAAGTTAGAATAATTAATCGGTGGAACAGCTTCCCTCCAGAAGCTGTGAATGCTCTAACACTGGATGTTTTTAAGAAGAGACTGGACAGCCATTTGTCTGAAATGGTACAGAGCAGTGATGGTTTTTTAGAGACCAAGTGCCCAAACTGCAACCCAAAACCCACTTATGTATAGTTGGGTGCCAGGTGGGCGTGGCCCATTGGGTGGGTGTGGCTCATTGGGTGGGCGTGGCTGCGGCGGTGACGGTGACGGCAGACTGGGTGGGACTAAAAAGTTCCATCAATCAATTCCAACTTTGCGAGATCTTTTTGTTTCCCGCGAGAAGTTGAAATTGATTGATTGGTTGAACCTTTTTTCTTTTTGCATATGGCGGCAGAGGACTAAAACGAAAAGGTTTTATAAAACCCAGCTGAAGGCCTAGGACTGGGGCGACAGCGCGCGTGCCCACAGAGAGGGCTCTGCGTGCCGCCTCTGGCACAGGTGCCATAGGTTTGCCACCACGGGTATAGGATTTCCTACCTGAGCAGGGGGTTGGAGTAGAGGACCTTCAAGTTACCTTCCAACTTTATTATTATTATTATTATTGTTATTATTATTATTATTATTGTTGTTGTTGTTGTTAAATGCAACACAATGGAAGTCTCAACAAAACCACTTAGGACTACTGTTGCAGGAACTCAACTGGCAAAACCTTGGCTGAAAAAGGAGCTCTTAGCATCTTTAAGATTAAAAAAAAAAATTGGGGTGCTGAGTGTCCAACCCCTGAAGAATTGTAAACAGGTAGTCCTCGACTTACGACCATTTGTTTAGTGACTGTTTTGAAATGACAGCGGCACTGAAAAAAGTGACATGACCATTTTTCACACTCTTTTCAACCATGGCAGCGTCCCCCTGGGGGGGGGTCACGTATTCGAAATTCAGACGCTTGGCAACCGGCTGATATGTATGACGGTTGCAGTGTCCCGGGGGTCACAGAATGCACAGATGACTACCTTAGGAAGCAAATATAGGTAGTCCTCAACTTGCGACCATAATTTAGCCCCAAATTTCTGTTGCAAAATGAGACGGTCGTTAAAAAGGTTTCGCCCCGTTTTTATACCCTTTCTTTATACCCCAGTTGTGTTTAGTGAATCACTGCAATTGTTGAGTTAGTAACCCGGTTGTTAAGTGAAATGTGGCTTCCCCCATTGGCTTTGCTTGTTCAGAAGTTTGCAAAAGGGGATCATGTGACCCCCAGGACATTGCAACCGTCATAAATCTGAGTCGCTTTGCCAAGCGTCTGAATTTTGATCACGTGACCATGGAGATGCTGCAACGGTCATAAGTTTAAAAAAGATCATAAGTCACATTTTTCAGTGCCGGTATAAATTCAAACGCTCATTAAATGAGCTATTGTAAGTCGAGGACTACCTGTGAAGAAATAATCTAATTAATTTCATGAACATTGTGATTAACCGTTCAGCCCCACATGGTGGCGCTGTGTCTCCACAATACTGTTTCCTTCGTTACTTTGAAAAGGTCTATCACACAGGGCTGACTTACTTCAGCCAAGCATGCAAACGACAGATATACAAATGAATTGCGTGGCACCAAATGATGAGTTCCCCTTAGAACAGGGGTTCTCAACCTTGGTAACTTTAAGACTTGTGGACTTCAACTCCCAGAATTCCTCAGCCAGCTGGCTGAGGAATTCTGGGAGTTGAAGTCCACAAGTCTTAAAGTTGCCAAGGTTGAGAACCCTTGCGCTTAGAGTCAGTTCAACTGTTGAATTATCAGTGACTGAAAGGGAACTCAAAACAGAAACAAAAGCAAAGGTCAGGAACTGGGAAGAAAGAGAAGGAGAAAATAAGACAGAAGTCTGGCTCAGAATTTAACAGATTTGGATAACTGATAATTTGGAAGGGACCTTGGAGGTCATCTAGTCCAACCCCCTACTCAAGCAGGAAACCCCACACCATTTCAGATAAATGGTTGTCCAATCTTTTCTTAAAAACCTGGAAATGGTATAGGGCAGTGATGGCGAACCTTTTAGAGACCGAGTGCCCGAGTGTGGTTTTGCGTGCTGCCTGCATCCTGCAGATGGGGCTTTGCTTGTTGCGTGGCCCGGTTGCTGGCATGCCGCAGCCCGGTACTGGTCCATGGACCGGGGGTTGGGGACCCCTGGACTAGAAGACTTCCAAGGTCCCTTCCAACTCTATTACTATTATTATTGTTGTTGTTGCTGCTGCTGCTGTGGTTTCATTGTTGTTTGTTGTTGTTATTATTACTACTACCTCTAATGATGGAGGACCCACAACCTCTGGAGAAAAGTCATTCCACTGGTTAATTGTTCTAACTGTCAGGAAATTTCTCCTTAGTTCTCGGTTGCTTCTCTCCTGGATTAGTTTCCATCCGTTGCTTCTTGTCCTGCCTTCAGGCACTTTGGAGAATAGATTGACTCCCTCTTCTTTGTGGCAGCCCCTGAGATATTAGAACTCTGCTCTCATATCCCCCCTCGTCCTTCTCTTCATTAAACTTCTTCTTCTTCTTCTTCTTCTTCTTCTTCTTCTTCTTCTTCTTCTTCTTCTTCTTCTTCTTCTTCTTCTTCTTCTTCTTCTTCTTCTTCTTCTTCTTCTTCCTCTTCTTCTTCTTCTTCTTCTTCCTCTTCCTCTTCCTCTTCCTCTTCCTCTTCCTCTTCCTCTTCCTCTTCCTCTTCCTCTTCCTCTTCCTCTTCCTCCTCCTCCTCCTCCTCCTCCTCCTCCTCCTCCTCCTCCTCTTCTTCTTCTTCTTCTTCTTCTTCTTCTTCTTCTTCTTCTTCTTCTTCTTCTTCTTCTTCTTCTTCTTCTTCTTCTTCTTCTTCTTCTTCTTCTTCTTCTTCTTCCATATCCGTTATCGGATGTTGGCGATCATGTTGGCGATCCTGTTTTTATCAGCAGCTGCACAAAAAAGTGCTGCTGAGTTTTGTCCAAACCAGTCCCTTAGATTTTGAAGCCACCTCGTTTGCCTTCAATCTTTCCCTGGAGGGTTAAATGGAGTATGCCGTATTTTTCTGGATGTCGCATCACATGTCCGAGATATTCTAACTTTCATTTTTTAATTGTTTTGATGATTTCCCTTGGCTTTCCCAGACGGCTGATCACCACCTCATTTCTGATCTTGTCAGCCCAGCTTATATGTAACAGCCGCCTGTAAATCCACATTTCCAATGCTTCTAGTCTCTTCAGGTGGCCTTCTGTCAGAGACCAACTCTCTACTCCACAGAGCAGGATAGAAAAAATATAGCATCTGACAAGCCTGATTTTCAGTCTTAGGCTTATTAAACTAGACATACCCAATTCCAGCAACCGTTCCTTATATGTTTTAGCCTCCTATAATGTCTTTGTTGCTCTTCTCTGTACTCTTTCCAGAGTCTCCACATCTGTTTATAAGGGAGAGAAGCATTCCGTTCTCAAAAATGCTACAAAATATTGACATTTAGTGGGAAAGTTATTATTTTCCTCCAAACAAATTGCTCCAAGATGAGCCAAATAAGCACACTTAAGATCATGCAATATTTAATTAATGTAGGGAATTCACCACCACTTTATTGCATGATGGGCAACAATGAAATTACTTTAAAAGGGATTAGATATCCCTGGAAACCTTATTGCAGTGATAAAATACGGTATTTTGGGACAATTATAAACTTGACAAAGTAGCAAGTTGGGAAGAAAACTAGGTGTAATTCAAAATAATTGCCTCCTGACAACTCAAGTTGAAGCAATGAGTGATTCAATGCGCCCTTGCCCATTGTCCTTCAAGTATTCATGAGCTGTATTTTATTTATATCTAAACACCATGTTCAGATACAAAAAGAGAACAGAAGATTTCAGCAAATTATCCTAATGTCATGGTTCCGATAGATGAATTCGATAAAAGAACTTCAAGACAAGAATTCTTCCTTAAAGAACATTTTATTAAAAAACAAAGTATCGGCACTTACATAGTTGAACCCAAAACTGAGATTTCCTTCCCCCAGATACAAAGTAACAAGTTGCAATTTCCACCCTGTCATAAATCACACTCCCCAATTAACACAAGCCTCGGGCTTTTTACATGTAAACAAAGAAAAAATTCAAGTTAAATGCCATTCAACTTAATACAATCATTTTAAATTTGTAGACCTTCTTCACTCCGTATATCCAAGTTTAACTATAAACCAACTACATTTTAAAAATTTTAACTTTCACTTCTTTTCAGATCAATCCATTGGACATCAAACAAACAGGTCATCTTATTAAAATTAATAATTTTCATGTCGATACGCCCTTCCCTTCAACAAGTACATTCTTAGTCTATTTGATATATACCTTCCAATAATCAATAGATAAATATTTGTATATGTAAACCAGGGGAAGATTCAAGCTAACTGCTATCCAACTTAATACAATCAATTTAAATTTAAATTTGTAAACATTCTTCACTCCTTGTGTCAAGATTTAACTATAAGCCAGATACATTTTCTTTGATTGGTGTTTCTCTTGTATGTAGTCTATCCAATGTTTCCAGTCCAACATATATTTTTCATTTGAGCGATCCTTCAAATATGCCGATATTTTAGCCATTTCTGCCAAATTTATTACTTTCAAAGTCCATTCTTCTATAGGTGGTATTTCTGGCTTCTTCCAGTATTGTCCCACCAGCAGTCTCACTGCTGTGATCAAGTTCAGAATTAAGTTCGTCTCTGTGGTAGTGCAGTCTTTTATGATCCCTAACAAAAACATCTGAGGTAGAAATTCAATGCGCTCACTGACCCCTCAGCTCGCCAAAACCTTATCAGACCATGTCCTTGAGTTCCCACACTTCTACATTGTTATGGCTAGCTAAACCCTCAAGCATTTACCCCATCCCCCCTTCTACAGCTGAACTCTAAAAGAATAGAAAAGGCACATTAGAAGCAAAAGTAAAAAATGGCTGCTGATTCTCAGCTGTCAGAGCGACGACATCCATTGTCACGGCGTTGACACCTAATATCTTCCATTCTTCCAAAGCACTGATTCATTCTGCAGTTCAAGTCTAACATCTTAATTACCATATGGGAGTTAGCTCAAACCCAGTTGCTGCTGTGGAAGAAAGGGAATAGAAATATATCCAGTTGCCAATAAAGAAGAATATTTGTAGCTCAGGGTAGAAATGTGGGGTCCTTGGTGCTCTCTAAGCTTGGTTGTTTTCTTGCAGATGTTTCATTACCAAACTAGGTAACATCATCAGTGCTAGAAGGGAGTGGGGTTTGTGGAATGGAGGAAGGAGGAGGAGGAGGAGGAGGAGGAGGGAGAGGAGGAGGAGGAGGAGGAGGAAGGGGACTGTGGAGTCTCTAAGCTTACTTGTTTTCTTGCAGACGTTTCATTACCCAACTAGGTAACATCATCAGTGCTAGAAGGGAGTGGGGTTTGTGGAATGGAGGAAGGAGGAGGAGGAGGAGGAAGAGGAGGAGGAGGAGGAGGAAGGGGACTGTGGGGTCCTTGGTGCTCTCTAAGCTTACTTGTTTTCTTGCAGACATTTCATTACCAAACTAGGTAACATCATCAGTGCTAGAAGAAACTGGGGTTTGGGGAATGGAGGAGGAGGAAGAGGAGGAGGAGGAGGAGGAGGAGGAGGAGGAGGAAGGGGATTGTGGGGTCCTTGGTGCTCTCTAAGCTTAGTTGTTTTCTTGCAGACGTTTCATTACCAAACTAGGTAATATCATCAGTGCTAGAAGAAAGTGAGATTTGTGGAATGGAGGAGGAGGAGGAGGAAGGGGACTATGAGGTCCTTGGTGCTCTCTAAGCTTACTTGTTTTCTTGCAGACATTTCATTACCAAACTAGGTAACATCATCAGTGCTAGAAGAAAGTGGGGTTTGTGGAATGGAGGAGGAGGAGGAGGAGGAGGAGGAGGAGGAGGAGGAGGAGGAGGAGGAAGGGGATTGTGGGGTCCTTGGTGCTCTCTAAGCTTAGTTGTTTTCTTGCAGACGTTTCATTACCAAACTAGGTAACATCATCAGTGCTAGAAGAAAGTGAGGTTTGTGGAATGGAGGAGGAGGAGGAGGAGGAGGAGGAGGAGGAGGAGGAGGAGGAGGAGGAGGAGGAGGAGGAGGAGGAAGGGGACTATGGGGTCCTTGGTGCTTTCTAAGCTTACTTGTTTTCTTGCAGACGTTTCATTATCCAACTAGGTAACATCATCAGTGCTAGAAGGGAGTAGGGTTTGTGGAATGGAGGAAGGAGGAGGAGAAAGAGGAGGGAGAAAAAAATTTCTATGTGGAAAGGCATCTATTCTGTCAGTAGCTGCACCTTAAGGATAAAACTCCCTTGAAGGGAAATGAATTTCACTATTTTCATACAGTACTTAAAGAGTTAGAAAAGACTTACCCCCCTGATGTTCTGCGAGCTGGTATTGCTAATCTTAATGCTTTTCTGAAGTTTTATTGTACTTTTTGAACATCCTGTGATCCTCAGTTTGACGTTAAAGTTTAATTGATATTATTGCTATAGGGTGGCCCTGAGTGGCTGGTTAGGCAGACAATGCACGTTATAAGTTTAATACTATCAGAGCAATGCATAATATTTTAATCTGCCACAATCCACCTGAGTTGCAGTAACTCAGAAGTCAGTTCCTACCCCAGGCTTTCAGTGAATTAAATATTAGTCTTTATCCCAAATTTTCTTGGAGAAAATCAACATTTGGTAAATGTCAGAGCCTCTGATATTAGATCAGGCTACTGGGCTGGTCATTGATTTTAGCTAGGAGTCTACCTGAGTACCCCAGTGAGCAAATGAATCAAGTTGTTCTAATTTTGTCAAAGTTGTTTCTTTAATGGCATAGGATATTTTGGGCACTTGTCACAACCTTAACGATTTTATGTGACATATTATTATTATTATTATTATTATTATTATTATTATTATTATTATTATTATTATTATTATTATTATTATTTATTAGATTTCTATGCCGCCCTATTCCAAGAACTCAGGGCGGCTCACAACATGAATACTAACATAAAGAAATCTAATATTAAAATACATTATAAAGCCCATTAATTAAAAACAACCAATCATCCAGAAACAGACATACAAACATACATACACTGGCTGGGGCAAGGTGTTAACTGCCCCAGGCCTGCCGGCAAAGATGGGTCTTCAATAATTTGCGAAAGGCGGAAAGGGTGGGGGCAATACGGACCTCCGGGGGGGAGTTGATTCCAGAGGGCCGGGGCCGCAACAGAGAAGGCTCTTCCCCTAGGCCCCGCCAGGCGACACTGTCTGGCTGACGGGACTTGGAGAAGGCCGACTCTGTGGGCCCTAACTGGTCGCTGGGTTTCATGCGGCAGTAGACGGTCCCGCAAGTAACCTGGTCCGATGCCATGTAGGGCTTTATAGGTCATACCCAACACTTTGAATTGCGTTCGGAGACCAATTGGCAGCCAATGCAGCTCGCGGAGTGATGTTGAAATGTGGGCATTTCTAGGTAGACCCAATACTGCTCGCGCGGCTGCATTCTGCATTACCTGAACTCTCCGAACATTTTTCAAAGGTAGCCCCATGTAGAGAGCATTGCAGTAGTTGAACCTTTAGGTGATAAGGGCATGAGTGACTGTGAGAAGAGACTCCCGGTCTAAATAGGGCCGCAGCTGGCGCACCAGGCGAACGTGGGCAAATGTCCTCCTCGCCACAGCCGAAAGATGATGTTCCAGATTTAGCTGTGGATCGAGGAGGACACCCAAGTTGCGGACCCTCTCCGAGGGGGTCAAAAACTCCCCCCCAGGGTGATGGACGGACAGATTGAATTGTCTTTGGGAGGCAAAACCCACAGCCACTCCGTCTTGTCGGGGTTGAGTTTGAGCCTGTTAGCACCCATCCAAACCCTAACAGCCTCCAGACATCGGCACATCACTTCCGCTGCTTCACTGAAATGACATGGGTAGAGATGTAAAGCTGGATATCATCAGCGTACTGATGATAACTTACCCCGTGTCGTCGGATGATCTCACCCAGCGGTTTCATGTAAATATTAAATAGCAGAGGGGAGAGGACTGATCCCTGAGGGACCCCACAAGGGAGGAACCTAGGGGTCGACCTCTGACCCCCTGCCCACACCGACTGTGACCAACCAGTGAGGTAGGAAGTGAACCACTGCAAAACAGTGCCCCCAACTCCCAACCCCTCCAGCCGGCGCAGAAGGATACCATGGTCAATGGTATTGAAAGCCGTTGAGAGGTCAAGTAGCACCAGGATAGTGGAGTATCCCCCTATCCCGGGCCCGCCAGAGATCATCCATCAGCGCGACCAAAGCAGTTTCCGTGCAGTAGCCGGGCCTGAATCCTGACTGCTGAGGGCCCAGATAATCGGCCTCATCCAAGGACCGTTGGAGCTGGAGTGACACCATCTTCTCAACAACCTTCCCTATAAAGGGAAGATTGGAGACAGGACGATAGTTGTTTAACACAGCTGGGTCCAGGGAAGGCTTCTTGAGGAGGGGGCGCACAATCGCCTCCTTGCAGGGAGCCGGGAAGGACCCCCCCTCAAAGAAGCGTTGACAATCTCCTGAATTCTATTCTATTCTATTCTATTCTATTCTATTCTATTCTATTCTATTCTATTCTATTCCATTCCATTCCATTCCATTCCATTCCATTCCATTCCATTCCATTCCATTCTATTCTATTCTATTCCATTCCATTCCATTCCATTCCATTCCATTCCATTATTTCATTTCATTTCATTTCATTTCATTTCTGTTCTGTTCTGTTCTAGTTCTATTCTATTCTATTCTATTCTATTCTATTCTATTCTATTCTATTCTATTCTATTCTATTCTATTCTATTCTATTCTATTACATTACATTACATTACATTACATTACATTACATTATATTACATTACATTACATTACATTACATTGCATATTCTATTCTATTCTATTCTATTCTATTCTATTCTATTCTATTCTATTCTATTCTATTACATTACATTACATTACATTACATTACATTATATTATATTACATTACATTACATTACATTACATTGCATATTCTATTCTATTCTATTCTATTCTATTCTATTCTATTCTATTCTATTCTATTCTATTCTATTCTATTCTATTCTATTCCATTCCATTCCATTCCATTCCATTATTTCATTTCATTTCATTTCATTTCATTTCTGTTCTGTTCTGTTCTGTTCTATTCTATTCTATTCTATTCTATTCTATTCTATTCTATTCTATTCTATTCTATTCTATTCTATTCTATTCTATTCTATTACATTACATTACATTACATTACATTGCATATTCTATTCTATTCTATTCTATTCTATTCTATTCTATTCTATTCTATTCTATTCTATTCTATTCTATTCTATTCTATTCTATTCTATTCTATTTTTTGTTCTCTTTTAATTTCCTAACAATGAGAACAATTAATCAGAAGAGCAGCGTGCATTCAGAAGTTGTGGGCAATCCATTTTAAGAAGAGAATATATAGCCATTTGTCAGAAATGGTATAGGGTTTCCTGCTCAACCAGGGGGGCTGGACTGGAAGACCTGCAAGGTTCCTTCTAATTCTGTTATTCTATATTCATTCAGGGATAGGTTTATTGAAATTGCAATCTTTAATAAAATTACTATAAAATAAAATACAGGGAAAACATGCAAGCTTATAGCCACCTCACTGATTTTTAAAAATCCTGCCACTCTTTTACTTCTAAATAGGCCAATCAATTTCCATTAATTGTCCACCTCTGAGTCAAAGCAAGGATCAATATGAAATAATTAATGAAACCACTCTGTGGTTGTCTGGCCACTTTTAAGAAGCCTTCAGTTTATTTTGCTTTCAATATTTTCAAAATCATAGGCAATGAGCAGAGCATTCATTAGCTTCCCCCTTCATTTGTTTCTTTTATTTTGGATCCATATAAAGAAAGTTTATTCAAATGCAAGCATGTCCTTGCTTGATTTGGATATTAAAACATCATTCCTCCAGGAAGTCCCATAATTCAGAATAACAGAATAACAGAGTTGGAAAGGACCTTGGAGGTCATCTAGTCCAACCCCCTGCTCAGGCAGGAAATTCTATATACCGATGGCTGTCCAGTCTCTTCTTGAAAACTTCCAGTGTTGGAGCATTCACCGCTTCTGGAGGCAGGTTGTTCCACTGGTTAATTGTTCTCACTGTCAGGAAGTTTCTCCTTAGTTCTAGGTTGCTTCTCTCCTTGCTTAGTTTCCACCCGTTGCTTCTTGTCCTGCCTTCAGGTGCTTTGGAGAATAGCTTGACTCCCTCTTCTTTGTGGCCACCCCTGAGATATTGGAAGACTGCTATCATGTCCCCCCTCGTCCTTCTCTTCACTAGACTAGACATATCCAATTCCAATTCCCCTGGACTAGAAGACCTCCAAGGTCCCTTCCAACATTATTATTATTATTATTATTATTATTATTATTATTATTATTATTATTATATATTTTTTATATAAAAATTCTTTTATTAAAACAATTAACATTGAACATAAAAACATATTGTGCAGCAATCATCATGACACCTGGTATACAATACTAAGTATTAGTCTTTGATAACGTCTGGGTTAGTAAGCCTTTTTCCCCCACTCCTCGTGTCTAGCCTCAACTATACTCCTGTTACATTTTATTTTGATTGGTGATTCCCCTATCCGTTTCAATATTAATGTGATCAACATTAAACATAAGATCCTATTGCTAAGCAATCATCCTAGAACATAGCATACAACATTAGGTATTAATCTTTGTAAACATCTGTTTTAGTAAACATTCTTCCCTCCTCCCTTACATCTTCAAGTATACTCCGAATACATTTTGTTTGATTGGTGTTTCTCCTATATATGGTCTATCTACTGTATCTAGTCTATCGCATATTGTGCGTTTGCGCTTCTGAGTTGACTTCATCCCATTACTAGTGCAATCTTTTATGGTCCCCAACCCGAGATCCTGAGGTAAAAGTTTCATATCCTGAGGTAGAGATTCAGTCTACTTTAACAATATTAAAGCAAACAACGTTAGTCATAGGGTTATGTTAAGAGGCATTGGTTATAGAACCAATTCAACGTTGGGTGTTAGTTTTTGTAAACATCTGATTTGTTAGCCCTTCATCCCTCCTCCCATCGATCCTTAGCTGAACGCCAGCTGCATTCTGTTTGATTGGTGTCTCTCCTGGATATAGTCTAACCACTGTTTCCAGTCAGTCACAAATTGTTCATTGGAGCGGTTTTTCAAGTATGCTGATATTTTTGCCATTTCCGCCAAATGTGTTACTTTCACAGTCCATTCTTCAATAGGCGGTATTTCCGGATTCTTCCAGTACTGTCCCACCAACAATCTTGCTGCTGTAATTAAGTTCAAAAATAAATTTGTCTCTGAGGTAGTGATATCCTTTGTGATCCCTAACAGAAAAGCCTGAGGTAGAAATTCTATACGCTTTTTGAAAATAGTTTGGAGTGTCCACCATATCTTCCTCCAGAATGCTTTGATTTTTCTGCATGTCCACCATATATGAAAGTAAGTAGCCTCCCCGTCTCCGCACCTCCAGCATTTGGGCTGGGTGCCCGGGTAGATGAGTGATATTTTTTTCGGGTCTAGATGCCATCTATAGAACATCTTGTAGAAGTTTTCCCTTAAGTGTTGCGATTTCGTGAATTCTACATTCCTCACCCAGATTTTCTCCCACGTGTCTATGGCGATAGGGTGTCCGAAGTCTTGTGCCCACTTTATCATACAGTTCTTGACTAGCTCGGTTTCAGAGTCCATTTCTATCAGAATGCTGTACACTCGTTTGATGTGCATAATCCGCTGTTCTCTGATCTGTTTAATTAGGTTCTCGTCGTTCTGGGAGAAGCCCTTCTTCTTGTCTTTACGCCACCTTGACTGTAGTTGTATATATGATAGCCAGTTACTTCCTATTCCTCTGTTTGCTAGCGTTGCTTGAGATTTCAAGAGGAACCCGTTTTCTTCTCCCAGTACAAGTTCACTGTAGGGCACTACTTCTTGCCCTTGGGATGTGATCATATCCCCTGTTGCGTGTCCAGGGATCGTCCAGATGGGAATCTTGTCGTGTAGGAGGTGCTTATATTTCTTCCAGACCCATAACAGTGGGATTCGTAGTGGGTTCTCCTTGAAGTTCCTATCTGCCTTTTTGTCGTATACTAGGTATGCGTGCCAGCCGAATCGTAGACCATGCCCCTCAACATTCAGAACTCTATCATTTGTCATGTTGATCCAGTCACTAACCGCCACCAACGTTGCTGCATAGTAATATAGCTTTAGATTAGGCATCTTGAGTCCCCCTCTCTCCCTTGCGTCTTGGATGATTTTTAGTTTCACCCTCGGTCTCTTGTCGTCCCAAATAAATCTGTTGATGCCTTTCTGCCAATTGTCTAAGTCCGCCTCCTTCTTGAGTATGGGTAGCATTTGAAAGAGAAATAAAAATCTGGGTAGTACATTCATCTTTACTGTCGCTATCCTGCCGAGCAGGGATAGACGTAGCGATTTCCACCTTTCCAGGTCTGCTTGTATCTTATTCCACAGGACCTCGTAGTTATTCTTGTATAATTTCGCATTTGTTGATTCTATCTCCACTCCCAAGTATTTGACTTTCTTGACTATTTCACAACCCGTTATTCTTTCCAGGTTCCGTTTTGCTTTGTTGTCTAGGTTTTTGACTAGCA
The DNA here is from genome assembly GCA_034064705.1 of Bothrops alternatus. Taxonomy (NCBI): domain Eukaryota; kingdom Metazoa; phylum Chordata; class Lepidosauria; order Squamata; family Viperidae; genus Bothrops; species Bothrops alternatus. Next base: position 1,486,250 of record JARGCV010000217.1, read on the forward strand.
TCTTTGTTTTTGATATATTTACTTTGAAGCCTGACACCCTACCATAGTCCTCCATTATCTCCATCAATTTCCTTGCTGATTGTGGTGGTTGCGACATTGTCACCAGCAGGTCGTCCGCAAAGGCACATAGTTTGTATTCTTGCTGTTTAATCTGTATGCCCTGTACATCCTTTGCCGCTCTTATTCTGTTCAGTAAAATTTCCAGTGTTAGGACAAATAGCAGGGGGGACAGCGGGCAGCCCTGTCTCGTGCCTCTCTCTATCTTAAATGAGTCCGTTAAGTCTCCATTGACAATGATCTGGCCTGTTTGTTTCTGGTAAATTGCCGTTATGGAGTTGAAGAACTGTGCTCCCATTTTCATCTTCAGGAGCAAGTTCGTCAGGAACGGCCAATTCAGTCTGTCGAAGGCTTTTTCTGCATCCACAAACATTAGAGCGGCGGGTATCTGGTTGTGCCTTTGCAGGTACTCTATTATGTTCAACAGCTGCCTCACGTTGGTTTTCATCTGGCGTCCTTGTATAAAACCCCTTTGGTCCGGATGTATTGTTTTTTGTAAAACAGTCATTAGTCTATTGGCCAAAATTTTTGTGAAGATTTTATAGTCTGTGTTTAGTAGTGAGATGGGCCTGTAGTTTGCGGGCTGTGTGTTGTCTTTCCCCTCCTTTGGGATTAATGAGATGTAGGCTGTTTTCCAGGATGGCGGGACCTGGCCTCCTTCTTGGATGCTGGCAAATAGCTTTCTGAGGGGTTCTAGCATCTCGTCCTGTAGATGCTTGTAGTAGGTCGCTGTTATCCCATCCGTCCCGGGCGATTTTCCTGCTTTCAGTTGTGTGATCGCTGAGTGTATTTCCTCCTTTGTGATTAAGGCATTCAGGGCTTCTCTTTGTGTGTCGGTAATCGCCTGTATCTTTTCGTTTTGTAAGAATTCATCTATCTCTTTGTCTTGTATCTTATCCTCGGCATATAGTTTCGAGTAGAATTCTGTGAAGGCTTTCTTGATGGTTTTTTGTCGGAATTCTAGTTTGCCTTTGTATTCTATCTTTTCAATTATGCGGGATTTCTGTTTCTTTCTTATAGTGTAGGCTAGCCAGCGGCCCGGTTTGTTGGCCTTGCAGAATGTCTTATGTTTTGCATATTGTATATTCCTTGCAACTTGGTCCGCCATCAACATGTCAAATTGCTTTCTTAAGATCTTGAGTCCTTCTTTGGTGACTTTGTCCTCTGGTCTTTTTATCAGTAGCCGCTCCATGTTGCTTATCTCATTTTCTAACTCTTTTCTTTTTTGTTCTTGTTGGCGACGGTGCCAGCTATTCATGGATATGAGGATCCCTCGCATGTACACCTTGCTGCCTTCCCAGATCTGTTCTATCGGTGTTCCGTTGTTCATATGTGTGTTGAAGAATTCCTTCATAGCTTTTTTGCATTCCGCCACCTTGTCTTCGTGTCTAAACAGGTTTTCATTGATTCTCCAGGATCTCCTCTGTTTCAGGCCGTGTCTTAATTCCATCCTCACAGGGTTGTGGTCTGTCAATGTCTTGGGTAGGATTTTCACCGTGTTTAGACAAGTTAGCAAGTCACTAGAAGTTAATATAAAGTCAATTCTGGAGAAGGATTGGTGTCTGCCAGAGAAGAAGGTGAATTCTTGTTCTTTGCCGTGCCTTTTCCTCCATACGTCTGTCAGTTCGAGGTCCTCCTTCATATCGAAGAAGGATTTAGGCAACTTAGAGTGTTTTTGCAGGTTCGGTGCAGTTCTTTTTTTGTCTAGAGCAGTCTCTATGACCCCGTTCCAGTCGCCCATGATGATGTAAGATCTGTAGTTAAGTTGTGTTACTTTCTTGTGTAGCTTTTTGTAGAATTTGCCTTGTTGCTGGTTTGGTGCATATACGCCCATTACTAGAATCTTCTTGTCCTCTTGTGTTATTTCAATTGCCAGGTATCTACCTTGGGGGTCGGACTCTATTAGCTTGGCCAATACATGTTTCTTTACATATATAACAATCCCATTCTTTTTTCTTGGCGCCGCTGCTACAAAGTGCGCGCCTAGTTTGTAGTTGATCAGATATTTCTGGTCTGCTGCTCTGATGTGTGTTTCTTGTAGGCAGATTATATCGCTTTTGTCTTGGTTCAGATAGTGGAGAATTTTTCTCCTTTTCTGGGGGGAGTTCAGTCCGTTCACATTCCAAGTCAAATACTTAGTTGCCATCATCTGTTGCAGGATACTTTTGCGAGACCATTTCTGTTATTTCTCCTGTTGTCTTCTTTGGTCCCGTTCCCATGATATCCGGATTGCTGCTCGTATTGGTTTGTGCGGTCTTGCTTTGCTGGTCTGTGTGTTTGGTAGTGGAGCCTGGTAGCCTGTCCTCTGTAGGCTGTCTTGCTGCCTTGTTTTTGTTGCTCTTTGCTCTCTGTGCCCTCGCCTCTCCAGGTATTCCATTCATTTCCTCTGCCACTGCCCTGATCTGTGCCTCTGCGCTGTTTGCTCGTTGGCCTCGATCCCTCCCGCTTTCCCGTGGTCTATCTACGTCTTCTCCCGCGGTGGGTTGAGGGCCTCCCGACTTCAGTTCCTTTTCGAGGAAGTCTTTGGCTTTCTGGACCGAGGTCAAGTAATGTCTCTTGTTTCTATAGGAAAGTGACAGTCCTGTTGGGGTTTCCCACCGGTATCGCAGTGCACGCGATCTCAGTTCTGTGGTCAGGAATTTGTAGTCCTTTCTGTCTCTCAGCATCGCCTGGGGGATCTCTTTCAGAACCTTCACCTCCTATTCCTCTATGTAGAACGCCTTGTTATAGGAAGTGGCAGAGATGTGGTTCCGGAGCCTCTGTGTTGTGAAGTGGATGACCACGTCCCTTGGTTGCTGCCTGTTCACTGCCCTCCAGGCGCCCACTCTGTAGATTTTTTCGATTTGCCACCCAATCTCATTGGCGCTCCTGCCCAGGAATGTTGCCAGTGCCTCTACAAAGGTCTTGAGCAGGCTTTCTTGGGTTTCGTATGTTGTCTCTCTCCACCCTCTGAATCTGATCGCAAATGACATTTGCCAGAATTGCATCATGGTCGACTGGTCCTGAACCTCAGCAGTCTGTCCCTCTATGCAGTTTTCCACTTCTTTCATCATCTTTTCCGTATTCTCCCTTGTTTCTTGGAGGTTCTTGTAATGTGTTTGCATTGCCTCCTTCATTTGTTCCAGGTTTGTGGCCGCCGCTTTGCGTTGTTCTTCCCACTTTCTCTCCAGGTCTCTCCCTTGGTCCGCCAGCATCCTGTTCATGTCTTTGTATCTTTCCTCCGTCTTCTGTTCTGCTTCTATGCGTCCTTTCTCCGTCTTCACACTCATTTCTGCCAATTTTCTATCCATGCCGACCATCCTTACCACCAACGTCGCTATCGTCTCATTTAGTGTCTCAATCGTCTCTTTTAGTTCTTGGATCATACGTGCTGTTGTGGTGTCATGGGTTGGCGTTTGGATCTGAGGGCATGCAGTTGGATGGGGGTGTGTGTGGTTGGATGGGGTGTTCCCTGGCAGATTGGAGAGCTGGGTCGGAGAGGGTGCAGCTCCCTTCGGGTTTGGCAGTTTGGTGTGTTTCGTCCGTTTGGCTGCCATTTAAATTTAAATTTTAAATTTTAAATTTTCAAATTTTTTAAATTTTCAAATTTTTTTCTCTTCCTGCCTGTCTGTCCAACCTTAAGGCCACCCTTTGCTTTAGAGAGTTGTATGGGGGTTGTCTCTGTGTAAGGTTTTCAAGCTTGTGAGATGGATTGGTTCAAGTTTCTCTGTCAAAAGTCAGCACATGTACTTGTCTCACCGTTCACTTTTCAACAACCATCCCCAAGTCCACTAGGGGGTGCAGTCTGCCTTCAGATAAATTCCGTATTGTGTATTGTTGGCCGGGGTGGGCCCAAGGCTGGAGGGGGTCTGTGGCTTGGGGCCCGTGTGGATGTCTCCTCTTCTCCCTGGGCAGCACTATCAGTTTTCAGCCACCCACGCCCCTAGACAGATCAGCTTCAGACGTCTTGCTGGTCTTTCTTCAGTAACGCTCCCCACGCGTCTCTCTTGTCTTGGGGCTTCGTCTCCGCCCGGGGGGGGTTTTAGCCTTCCTCCAAGGCCTATGGTGCTGGCCTCCCCCCTCTTGCTGCCCTCCGTGTGGGGGGGAAAGGGGAGGTAGCGCGTCTGCGGGAGTTTCCCCCCCTCTTTGCTCCCTCACCGCCTCTTTGTCTTAGCCTGCCCGTTCGGGTCCTTCTTCCTCCACCCACCCGGCTCTTCCTTACCTCCTCCGGTTCGTTCCGGGGGCTGGGAGGGGTTTTGTGGGGGTCCTGCCGGGGGTCTTCTGTCCGCTGCTGGCCTCTGCTGATGGGGCCTCTCGGGGAGTTGTTTTCAGGCCCCCTCCGGTCCCGTCGTTGTCTGGAATCGTCTTCTTTCCCCTGTGTCTGCCGGCTCTCCCTCGGCTCTCAGCTGCTTCTGCGCATGCGCGGCCTCGCGGTTTCTTCGGGCCTGCCGGCTGGCCGGCCATCGCCGGCCTTCTCGGCCCCTTTCCCTGTCTTCCTGGGCTCTTCGAGGACGATCCCTCTCCGGTAAGAGCCAGCTGGGAGTCTTCTTAGGAAGCGCCCTCTTTTCCAGCGCTTCCCCTTCCCCGAGGATCAATTTCGGGGCAAAAGAAGCAAGCTCCGGTCCGGAGCTGTGTTAGGAAGGCTCCGGTCGCCTTGACCGGAAACCGGAAGTCATTTATTATTATTATTACTACTACTACTACTACTACTAGTACTACTAATACTACTACTACTACTATTACCTCTAGTGATGGAGGACCCAGAATGTCTGGAGGAAAGTCATTCCATTGATTAATTGTTCTAACTGTCAAGAAATTTATCCTCAGTTCTAGGTTCTTCTCTCCTTGATTAGTTTCCGTTGCTTCTTGTCCTGTCTTCTGGCGCTTCTGTTGCTTCTTGTCCTGTCTTCTGGCGCTTCGGAGAATAGCTTGACTTCCTCTTCTTTGTGGCAGCCCCTGAGATATTGGAACACGGCTATCATGTCACCCTTAGTCCTTCTCTTCGTTAGACAAGACATACCCAATTCTAGCAACCGTTCCTTATATGTTTTAGCCTCCAGTCCCCTGATCATCTTTGTTGCTCTTCTCTGCACTCTTTTTTTAGGGTCTCAACATCTTTTTTGCATCGTGATGATCAAAACTGGATGCAGTATTCCAAGTGTGGCCTTACCAAGTTGAGAAGGACAAATAAAACAATGAAAGCACAAGAACTTTGTAAAGAGCAAAGACGAACAATTTATGACAGTATAGGTAGACCTGGACCTACAACCACTCACTTAGTGACCGTTTGAAGTTACAATGGTACTGAAAAATGTGACTTATGACCGTTTTTCACATGGTCGTAAGAAACCATTGCACCATCCCCATGGACGCATGATTAAAATTCGGACGCTTGGCATCTGGGAGGTATTTATGTTGGTTTCTTCATGACACGTCCCAGGGTCATGCAATCACCATTTGTAACTTTCCCTGATGGCTTCTGACCAGCAAAGTTGGCTTTGCTTAATGACCAAATGACTCACTTAGCAACTGAAGTGATTCACCGAACAACAAAATTCTCTTAATAATTGTCTTAACAACAAGCAACAGAATTTAAGGGGCTCACTTGTAGTTGTAAGTCAAGGATTACCTGAATAACTTACTACCTTTTATGCTGTAAACCACCCTGAGTCGTTGGATATGAGATGGGCAGCAAACCAATTTCATAATAAATAAACAAACAAACAAACAAACAAACAAACAAACAGCAACAGCAATAGCAGAAGCATTTATATTTATAGATTCAAGGTTGACTCAGCCCTTCCATCCTTCCGAGGTCAGTAAAATGAGGATCCAGATTGTTAGGGGCAAATATGCTGACTCTGTAAACTGCCTAAGGCTGTAAAGCACTGTGAAGCAGTATATAAGTCTAAGAGCTATTGCCATATACCACTTCACAGTATTTTACAGCTCTCTCTAAGCAGTTTTTACAGAGTTAGCATTTTGCCCTCAACAATCTGGGTCCTCATTTTACCGACCTCGGATGGATGGAAGGCTGAGTCGACCTTGAGCCCTGTCAGAATCGAACTGCCGAATTGCTGGCAGTCAGCAGTCAGCAGTCAGCAGAATTAGCTTGCAGTACTGCATTCTAACCACTGCACCACCATGGGGAGAGAGAGAGAGAGAGAGAGAGAGAGAGAGAGAGAGAGAGAGAGAGAGAGAGAGAGAGAGAGAGAGAGAGAGAGAGAGAGAGAGAGAGAGAGAGAGAGAGAGATTTTTTTGTAAACAAACAAAAAAAGGGTGCTGGAACTCACACACGTCATACAACCCACCTTGCCTACCCTACAAGGTTCCATCCAAAAAAGGTGCTGGAATTTTGTTCTGGGCGTTCTATGACAAAAAAAAAAAAAGCCCTGGATGGATGGATAGATAGATAGATAGATAGATAGATAGATAGATAGATAGATAGATAGATAGATAGATAGATAGACAGACTGACAGACACACAGACAGACAGACAGACAGACAGAATGGATGGATAGATGGATGGGATGGATGGATGGATGGATGGATGGATGGATAGATCGATGGATGGATGGATGGATGGATGGATGGGATGGGATGGGATGGGATGGGATGGGATGGGATGGGATGGATGGGTGGATGGGATGGGATGGATGGATGGATGGATGGGATGGATGGATGGATGCCAGAATTAGGAGAGAAATTATGCAAGCTTCCAACATCCTCATTAATGCGATTGTGTGTAACTTTGTCGGTTACACTTTCTGTTATACACACAGGTCTACCAGTGTCACTTTGTTATGGTTTTGAAGGTGTTCAGGGAGCCATAGGTAGAAAGGAGAATGCCTCCTGCCCCAGAGCTACCTGAAGGGATGTGAAATTGTCAACAAAAGGGACATGTCACAGAAGAGCTGAATATTTATTTATTTATTTATTTATTTATTTATTTATTTATTTATTTATTAGACTTATAAGCCGCTCTTCTCCAGGGGACCCAGAGCGGCTTACAACATAGATAATAACAATCGCATTAAAGTCTAATATAAATTAAATTAAAATGATCATAAAATAAAACAATACCCCAAATTTTTAATTAAAAAAAAAAAAAACAACATTCATCCAACATTCAGCACCAATCATTCCCAGATCTGCCGATGGGAGGATCAGGCCCAGTGCAACGAATTAGCAAACCCACCATTCAGTTTTCTGCCATATTTATATTTGTTTCAGACCGCTGAGTTTAGATTGGCTAAAGACATAGCGGTGACATTTGCACAGCCTGTTTTCCTAGATTGAATTTAATCTTGTTGCTTTTCCTAATGGTCGTGCATGTTGGATGTACTCAGTCTTGGTTTGGCTGATTTAATCCACTGTGCTTAAGACAGCGTTGCACAACATGCCCTTATCCCATAACCAAATCAAGCACAAGGGATGCCAGCTAACAAGAAGTTAAAAAAACTTGCTAAAGTTGAGCTGCGGCAAGAAGGATTGTAAAATGGAGTAAAATTCACATAATAACCATCTTTTGCTGAGCAACAGAAATTTGGGGCTCAATCTTGGTAGCCAATTGAGGACTAGCTGCGTCCGTAGTTCTTTCCACGAATCCCAGTGTCGCTCCAAAAACAAGCCAAGACCTTCTCCAGCAGATAGTGGTTCTCATGACCCCTTCATAGACATTACCGTTTTTACTCAGCTGTTGTTTTAAAAATAGTTTGAGTCCATGACCCGGTTGAATCTCTGTTGATCCATCTTTGACCAACTCTCATTCAGACTAAGGAGCTTAATTACTGCCAATTAGAATCACAAGAACGATGACAAAACACTTCAGCAACAAATGGCAGCATCCAAATAGCCCACCACAAAACTGTGATAGGATTTGTTTTTCTTGCAGTTCTTATTCCCATCATTGGCAGGGATACCTGTCATTTCTGATAGAAACAGATATTGCAGAGAATTGATTTCAAGGACCCACGTTATCTCACATCTCCGCTTTTTAACGGTTTGCTGCAGAATTGGCAGCCGAAAGCGTCACAGCGCAGGTCTTGTACCCAGAAAATCTAGATGATTGATGGGCAAATGTCCAGATTACTTTCTTTACTTTGTCCAACGCTCCAGTCATTTTATTGTTCATTAAAGAAGAAAACCAAACACATTTTAATAGTCTTTTTTCTTTTCTTTTCTTTTGCTGTGAAGTTCCCAGTACTGTTTATTCTTTTTTTTAATTAACATTTTTTATTATTAGATATCCATTTGTACATGTAAACAAAGAAGAAAAAAAAATTTCAAGTTAAAGCCATTCAGCTTAATACAATCATTTTAATTTTTTTCTTTTCTTGAAGGATTGGAGCATTTCACGACAGACCACAACTGAGCCTAAAATTTCTGTTTGCTAAGTGATACATTTGTTGAGGGAATTTTAACCCTATTTTATGACCTTTTTTCCATGGTTGTTAAGTGAATCACAACAATTGCTCAGTTAGTAACATGGTTGTTAAATGAATCTGCTTGACTTTGCTTATCAGATGGTCACAAAAGGTGATTGTGGGACACACACACACCCCCGGGGACGCTGGAACCATCATAAACATGAACCAGTTGCTAAGCATCCGAATTTTGATCACGTGACCATTGCAGCAATGGTCGTAAGGGAGAACAATGGTGGTAAGTCACTATTTTCAGTGCCGTTATAACTTCAAACGGTCACTAAATGAA